>JAWNNG010000863.1:0-14734 GCA_035043035.1 Drosophila yooni | reverse complement strand
AATTCAAGAGCTGTAAAAAAAAGATTTACGACTTCCTGTCATAGAATGCCCAGTTCCCTACTACTATCATCACTATTGGTGCGCTGTGCGGGCTTTTTGATGGTTCAATGCATCCTTTGGTTAGCAGTTCGTCCACTTGTTTCTTGATTTCTGCTTGCATCTTGGGGTTTTTAGGGAAGTATCGCTGTTTGATTGGTCGGTCGTCACTCATGACAATGCGATGCTCAGTAATGGGCGATGTTCCCATTATGACCTTAAATGCCGCCAATTCTCGTGGTAAGAATGCACCGATTTCTGCGTCCGGATGTATTGGTGGTATGACTGTCTTTGCCACGGACAATTTCTCCTCCTGGTGCTCTTGTATTCCGTCCCCAGGTATACTTATCATCAATCTGGCGCACTCCAAAACCGTTCCCATAGCCGACAGAAAATCCCATCCGAGAACCAAGTCGTCTATGATTCCGGGGAGTATAAGTAGAGCAATATCCATGTTGCTCCGTCCGAGCCGGATATTCACCTCTACTTGTTCCTGGACTCCGCTGTATCGGCCATCTGCCATGCGGGCTCGCCGTTCAGTTGCGCATCGTCGGCCTACGTCGAACAGTCCACGAGCTAGCTTCACGCTAACGAAACTACTCGTGGCTCCTGTATCGATCGTAGCTTTTTATTGACAGTTGCCGATCTCCACGACCGCTGTCAACTGCGCTCCCTGTCCTGTTCGGATCCCGCTCGCCCCTCGGTGGCGGACGCCTGTGTTCGTTTCCTGACGGACAACACATTGACGTACGAGCTCCAATACGTCCACACATTCAACAATAATCCATCATGGGATTCGTACACTCTCTCGCGCAGTGTCCCTCCTGGCCGCAAAATCTGCAGGCCATATATCGCGTTTCGCCCTCGGGGCTGGCTCTGTATTGACGCATCAGTGGTGGTTCCATGTGTTGAGGCTCCATGTGCATTCGCTGTGGAGTGTTGTAGTCCGTGTGCTCCACGCGTCTCTGCTGAGGCTCTCTGTACATTCGCTGTGGAGTGCTGTAATCCGTGTGCTCCACGCGTCTCTGTTGAGGCTCTCTGTGCATTCGCTGCGGAGTGTTGTAACTTGGCTGCTCTAATCGGCTTTGTTGTCGCAACTTCTCCCTGTCGACCTCGAGTTCCTCAAATTCGGCTGCCAAGTGCATCAATTCCGCCAAGTTCTGGAATTGGCTTGGCTTGGCGTATGCTCGCAGGTCTGGCAGGCTGTTGTTGTATATCTTGTGCAGTTGTTTTCCCGCTATATACTGCAGTGGTCGCATTAGCGTCTGCATCTCCACCATGTATGTTTTAAATGGCTCGCTTACAGCCTGACGTCTGTGGGTAACTTCGTCCCTCAAGTTTTCAAAGTAATCCCTCGGTAAGAAGTACTCTTGAAAACTCTGGACGAATGTTACCCTTGTCGTCCATTTCAGAGCCATTCCCTGTAGTAGTTCAGGCATGGCTCTGGGAACCTGATTCAGGTTGAGTCCATACGTATCCGCAGACCACTCGACTTGTTCCAAAAATTCTAACGGCTCCGTGGTGCCGTCAAAACGAAAGTGCCACTCCCGAACTTGTTTCGCTACCCTCGGGTATTCTTGGGACATAGTCGTCGCCGTGTGGTCGCTTATGGACACTCTCCTTGATGGCTGTGGTGCGGGATGGCTTGCGTCTCGCGCGCGCCCTGCTGCGCTGATTGCCGGTATGCTCAATTGGACGAAATCAATGTTCGTTGCTCCTCTTGCATCCGGAACTTGACCGATTTCTTTGGCCGGTGAATATTTGTCATGAATCGCTGCCAATTCAACAATCCGCGTGCTGTATGGGAGTATGTATTCGTGAGTGTCTACCCACTCTCCGAATTGTCGACGCATAACATCCATGCCACTCAGCTCCACTTGGAATTCTTCTCCATACTTCAGCACTTCATTTAAGTTGTAAACCCACGCGCGAACCGTTTTTTGTCAATATATATAATGTGTGTTATTAATTATCGCAACCACCAAATTTGGGCGCCAGTTGTCCGTGCAACAAATTTATATTTGTGCGACGCGACAATTGATAACACGTGGGTTTTACTATATTTTTAACAATGGTTTCTTTTATTATGTTTCTTTACTTGCACAGATTTATTTATGCCTGCGGGGTAACGGCGGTCCACAGAAGCCCTTGGTCAGCTTCGAAGTGTGCACCTGTTCGCAAGAGTTTGCTCCAGGCGCTTCGCGCACCAGCTAGGTAAATTCGAGATTCTGCCTGCCCGACAGCGACACCGTACGGCACTCTGGTTATCCACCAGGATTCACTCGCACACGCGCTGTCTGGGTTTTCACTCACTTATTTTCACCTAGTTGGCACGGATTTGCCTGTCACTACGCTAAAGCGTGCCAAGGATTCCATCTCTCACCCGATTTCAGGTCCAAAATGTCCTGCGTTGTCCTTCGGCGTGGTGTTGATCCTTCGGCGCTCCTTGCTTGTGTATCGTCCTGTTTGACACACACGATCGCGCTTCTCCACGTTGTTCTTGCGTTTTCACTATTGGTTTCACTTTTCTGCTCTCGTTTTCGGCAGAGTTTCCACATCTGTTGTGACTTTCGAATTTACTGACCCCTGTTGCGTGCTGCGACGCCCTTTTTAAAGTCCTGCGTCGCAGCCTTTTGTCGCGACTGTACCAAAGATCACGTGATCGCCTTGGTGGCGTGATCATTGGTAATTTTCCACTACCCTTTTGCTGGCGCTAGACCATGTCTGCCGTTAGTGCGAGTATGGATGGTGATATTGTACTCGCCAAACTCCTCACACTATAACGGCACATGTCCTAACGGACATGTGTGTCAGACACGCTCATGTGGTCGACAACCTGCACACGAAAGAGAGAGGGCGAAAGAGAGCGAATTCGCCGCAACTGCAATCAGGGTCAGATTTCGGTCTGATATGCAGTTACTGTGAGCATATAGCATAAATGTATATTTATGTACATTTAATTGCCAACGCTATATGGCTCCTCACACTCCCCATTTCTTCGGTAGTGCTACTCCCGCGTGGTCTCCCTCGTCGTCCACTTCTGCTCCCGCGTCGTCTGCGTCGATTGAGTCCGCACGCGGTCGCGGCCCCGCGAATCGTGCGGGGGACTCGTCCAGCTCGGGGTCGATGGCAGCTCGGGGAAATTTTCCCGGATCCCCTCTGGGTTGATCCCCTCGAGGTCACTCGGGTAGCGGCGTCGTAGCGGCTTAACCACAGCGATCGCAGCTTTTGGGTGCCCCAGTGCCTCTCTGTCGCCCTCGACGTCCATTTCCTTGTCCTGTTGACCTGGAGTCGGCAATCGTATTGGCACGCGGACTACACGCACCAACCGTCTCACGCGCATCACGCGCACTACGCGAACCACGCGGCCGTCCAGCGCCGCTGGGCTTTGCACGACGATTTAGGCGCAACTGGCAGTGACCACTGGAGGCCGCTTTGCCGCCGTGAGGTGTTGGGTTTTGTTCGTCCATTCTTGTCACCTTTGATTGCCGACTGTCGAGCTGTGCATGATTGCGGCTCATTATATGCCCTTTTGTGTTGTGCATGTGGTGCAACGGTGCATGGTTTTGTTTCCCACGCACCCGCACCAGTGCAGTTGTTGCTGGATTTTCTCTGTGCACGCCTCTACACTAGTGTAGAGCAAAACGTTTTTGGCAGTCGTTCCACTTGTGCTCTCCTATTTCCGCCAAAGCGGCGAGCGAAACGTTTTTCGGTGAGTGCTGCGCTTGCGCTCTCATTATTGCGAGCAAAACGTTTTCGGCGGTCGTTGCACTTGTGTTCTCCATAGTGCAAGCGTTCTTGTTATCGATTTCCGTCGAATCGGCGAGCTAACCGCTTTGAGCGGGTGCTGCGCTGGCGCTCTCAATAGTGCAAGCATTGTTGCTTTTTCTATGTCAGCGGTAAGCATAACGCTTTCGGCGGTCACTGCACTTTGATTCCATCAGTGAACTCTGGAACGGGTCATGGCCATTCTCTCTCTCAGCATTAGCTGTTGTTCACTTTTACAGCAATCGGCGTGTGCTCTCTGCACATTCGCTGCGTTCAGGGCTATTCACTATTTATAATAATATAAATATTTATAATATTTATATTTCTTTTGTTATTCTTATTATTGTTTTTTTTTTGTTTTAATTATATGTATGTATATATGTATATATATATTTATTTATTGTTATGTTTAGGTGTATAAGTGTGAGTAAAATTTTAGTTTTTGGAGTCACACTTATCTTCCCCCTTTTTAATTTTGGAGATTTGGTGACTCACCCGTCACCTTGCTGTGTGGCTTCAAGTCGCTCACGTGTGCGGTCCGTATACGTTTGTCTGCCAAGCTCCTTAGCTTGCAGATCACCGGTGACGTGAAATCTATGATTTCCATCCTGCGACGAAGGTTGTAGTGTACTTGACCCGTACCGATCGCCACTTCGTCGAACAACGCTTTCGGCTGCCTCGGCTCCCGGCCCTGTATGATGAAGGCAGCGCTGTATCCGGTCGTGCTCGAGACGCTAAGTGGCCACTTCGAGAAGCGATCTACGAATACCAACAGCATCGTGTTCCCATGGGTGGACCTCGGTAATGGTCCCACGAAGCTCCAGTGCCCATCGCGCAATTCTGCCTGAGGGGCTTTCTATGGATTTGAGCCACTTCAGCGCCATATGATCCGTGATGACGGTGATGTGGTATCCTTCCAAGTAAGGTCGCAGTTTCCTTATGCCCCAAGGCACTCCTTTTCGGTCGCAGAGTAGTTGCGCTCCGCACCATTTAAGGATCTGCTTGCATACGATTTGACACGTTCACCCTCCTCTGAGTTTTGGTTCAATATCGCTCAAGCCACAAGCCATAATTGCTAGCATCCGTCTGCAAGCAAAATGGCCTGGAGAAATCTGGGCATGCCAACACAGGTGATTGTGTCAGCTTTGACTTCACATTTTCGAAGGCTTCCTGATGCTCTCCGTCCATTCCCATTTCGTGCCTTTTTTCAGTAGTGCGTTTAGCGGATGTACAGTAGTGGCGAAATCTGGTACGAAACGCCGGTACCAGGATGCCACTCCCAAGTATTGCCGTAGTTCTTTGACGTTTCCAGGGGGCCTCAGTTCGGCGATAGCAGCTACTTTCCCGGGGTCAGTGCGGATTCCATTTTCTCTTGTTTGGAGAAGTTGCACTTCTCCACGTTGATCTTCAGATTCGCTGCTCTCAGCCTTCGGAACACTTCTCTTAAATTGTCCATGTGTTCCTCGCGTGTTTTCCCGATCACTATGATGTCGTCCAGGTATGCGAATGCATGTGGCATCATTTTGGGTCCAATCACGCGGTCGAGGGCTCTCTGGAACGTAGCTGGTGCCGAATGGAGTCCAAATGGCATTACCTTCCATTGAAACAGTCCTTTCCCTGGGACTGTGAATGCCGTCTTCGCCCGACTCTCTTTCTCCATGGGGATCTGCCAGTAGCCATCCTTGAGGTCCAAACTCGTGATGAACCGAGCCTCTCTCAGCTGGTCCAGGATATGGTGTACTCTTGGCAGAGGGTATGCGTCTTTTTCAAGCAGAGGCGCCATTTCCCAGTTTTCTTCCGTACCATCACTATTTTTGCGCTGTGCGGGCCTTTTGATGGCTCGATGCATCCTTTGGCTAGCAGTTCATCCACTTGTTTCTTGATTTCTGCTTGCATCTTGGGGTTTTTAGGGAAGTATATCTGTTTGATTGGTCAGTCGTCACTCATGACAATGCAATGCTCAGTAATGGGCGATGTTCCCTTTATGACCTCAAATAAAAAGGGCGTCGCAGCACACAACACGGGTTAGTCAGTCAATTTGAAAGTCACAACAGATGTGGAAACTCTGTCAAAAACGAGAGCAGAAAAGTGAAACCCAAGTGAAAACGCAAGAACAACGTGGAGAAGCGCGATCGTGTGTATCAAACACCATCAACAGCACGCCGAAGGACAACGCAGGACATTGGGGTCCTGAAATCGGGTAAGAGGTGGAATCCTTGCCACGCTTGAGCGTAGTGACAGGCAAATCCGTGCCAACTAGGTGAAAACAATTGAGAGAAAACCTGTGTTTAGACAGCGCGTGTGGGAGCGAATCCTGGTGGATAACCAGAGTGCCGTACGGTGCCGCTGTCGGGCAGGCAGAATCACGAATTTACCTAGCTGGTGCGCGAAGCGCCTGGAGCAAACTCTTGCGAACAGGTGCACACTTCGAAGCTGACCAAGGGCTTCTGTGAACCGCCGTTACCCCGCAGTGCATAAATAAATCTGTGCAAGCAAAGAAACCGAATAAAAGAAACCATTGTTAAATATATAATAAAACCCACGTGTTATCAATTATATTATATATATATTAACAAAAAAAAAACACCCGCCCCACAGCCATCAAGGAGAGCGTCCATAAACGACCACACGGCGACGACTATGTTCCAAGAATACCTGAGGGTAGCGAAACAAGTCCGGGAGTGGAACTTTCGCTTCGACGGCACCACGGAGCCGTTAGAATTTTTGGAACAAGTCGAGTGGTCTGCGGATACGTATATTCTCAACCTGAATCAGGTTCCCAGAGCCATGCCTGAACTACTACAGGGAATGGCTCTGAAATGGACGACATGGGTAACATTCGTCCAGAGTTTTCAAGAGTACTTCTTACCGAGGGATTACTTTGAAAACTTGAGGGACGAAGTTAACCGCAGACGTCAGGCTATAAGCGAACCATTTAAAATGTAGATGGTGGAGATGCAGACGCTAATGCGTCCACTGCAGTATACGGCGGGAAAACAACTGCACAAGATATACAACAACAGCCTCCCAGACCTGAGAGCAGGGCCAGGCCAGGTGAATTCCAGAACTTGGCGGAATTGATGCACATGGCAGCCGCATTTGATGAACTCGAGGTCGACAGGGAGAAGTTGCGACAGCAAAGCCGCATGGAGCAGCCAAGTTACAGCACTCCGCAGCGAATGAACATAGAGCCTCAGCAGAGACGCGTGGAGCACACAGATTACAGTACTCCGCAGCGAATGCACATAGATCCTCAACAAAAACACATGGAGCCATCACGCCGACACATGAACCCACCACAGACGCGTCACTGCAGAGCTATAGAGCCAGCGCCAAGACAAAACAGGCCACGATTCATGGCAACAGCGGACAGTGGAGGAACGTACAGGCCAGCCCCTAGGACGAGACACGACAATATTCAAACGCATATACATAACCCAGCGATGGTCAGCAGATTTTGCGGCCAGGAGGAACACTTAGCGGTAGTCTGAACGAACCCTAGGCTGGACTATTGTTGGATGTACGGGCGTATTGGAGTTCGTACGCCAGTATGTTGTCCGTCGGGAAACGTACACCGGCGTCCGCCACCGAGGGGCGAGCAGTAGCCGAAAAGGAAGTGGCTCAACTCCATCGAAAGACCCTCAGGCAGGTTGGAGACATGCCTGAGAGTCTCAACTGTGGCTTATACAGAGACGTGAGAGCATATGTTATACAATGCGAAACATTTCAACAATATAAGCCGAGTCAATTGGCACATGCTAACCCAGATACCTGAAAAGCCGTGGTATGTGCGGACTTCGTGGAACCATTTCCGAGGTACACCCATGGGAACACGATGCTGTTGGTATTCATAGACCGCTTCTCGAAGTGGACCGAAATGGTGCCACTTAGAAGCGCTTCAACACCAGCACTGCAAAAGGCCTTCAGGGAGAGGATTCTGGCACGTCTCGGAGTACCAAAGGTGTTAATAACGGACAACGGCACACAGTTTACCAGCAGGGCGTTTAAAAATTTCCTGGAGGAGATGGGAATTAAACATCAATTCACTGCGCCGTACACGCCACAGAAAAACCCAACGGAACGAGTTAACCGGACAGTGAAAACGATGATCGCCCAGTTCGCAAAGAACAACCAAAGACGCTGGGATGAGGCGTTACCAGAGGTGACACTGGCAGTCAACACCAGCGTCTCGAGCACGACCGAATACAGCGCTGCCTTCATCACACCGGGCCGGGAGCCGAGGCAGCCGAAAGCGTTGCTCGCCGAAGTGGCGATCGGTACGGGTCAGGTAATCCAAACGCCGAACAAAAATGAAAATAAGTTGAAAGACATTTTCGAAATTGTTCAGCGAAGCTTGGTAAAGGCCTCTCAAGACCAGGCACTACAACCTTCGTCGCAGGATGGAAATCATAGATTTCACGTCACCGGTGATCTGCAAGCTAAGGAGCTCGGCAGACAAATGTATACGGACCGCACACGTAAGCGACTTGAAGCCATACAGCAAGGTGACGGGTGAGTCCCCAAATCTCCAAAATTAAAAAGGGGGAAAGATAAGTGTGACTCCAAAAACTAAAATTTTACTCACACTTATACACCTAAACATAACAATAAATAAATATATATATACATATATACATACATATAATTAAAACAAAAAAAAAACAATAATAAGAATAACAAAAGAAATATAAATATTATAAACATTTATATTATTATAAATAGTGAATAGCCCTGAACGCAGCGAATGTGCAGAGAGCACACGCTGATTGCTGTAAAAGTGAACAACAGCTAATGCTGAGAGAGAGAATGGCCATGACCCATTCCAGAGTTCACTGATGGAATCAAAGTGCAGTGACCGCCGAAAGCGTTATGCTTACCGCTGACATAGAAAAAGCAACAATGCTTGCACTATTGAGAGCGCAAGCATAGCACCCGCTCAAAACGGTTAGCTCGCCGATTCGACGGAAATCGATAACAAGAACGCTTGCACTATGGAGAACACAAGTGCAACGACCGCCGAAAACGTTTTGCTCGCAATATTGAGAGCGCAAGCGCAGCACACACTGAAAAACATTTCGCTCGCCGTTTTGGCGGAAATAGGCAACAACAATGCTTGCACTATTGAGAGCGCAAGCACAGCGGCCGCTGAAAACGTTTCGCTCGCCGCTTTGGCGGAAATAGGCAACAACAATGCTTGCACTATGGAGAGCACAAGTGCAACGACCGCCAAAAATCCAGCAACAACTGCACTGGTGCGGGTGCGTGGGAAACAAAACCTTGCACCATTGGTTAGTCTCCAACACTAGTGCAGGTACTTGTATGCCCGGATAATCTTGGTTAGTCACGCACACTAGTGTCGAGACGTGCATCGGCCGATAGAACGCCAACCCCAGGGATAAGGGACGCGAGCGCACACACCCACACAAAAGGGTATATAATGAGCCGCAATCATGCACAGCTTCACAGTCGGCAATCAAAGGTGACAAGAATGGACAAACAAAACCCAACACCTCACGGCGGCACAACCAGTGGTCACTGCCAGTCGCGCCCAAATCCTCGTGCAAAGCCCAGCGGCGCTGGACATCTGCACGGGAGAGGAGCTGGACGAGTCGACGCAGACGACGCGGGAGCAGAAGTGGACGACGAGGGAGACGACGCAGGAGTAGCGACAGACGACGATGGAGACGACGGTCCCTACGCGCCCTACGACGACTCAAATCGACGAGGAAGGGCACAACCGGGATGGCGGCATCCGGCAGAAAAGTGGCGGCTGTATAGCGGAAGTCTTTCACTGCAGAAGAAAGGGGGGAGGGTGAGGAGCCATATAGCTTAGCGCCCCTCACAGTAACTGTATATCAAACCGAAATCCGACCCTGACTGCAGTTGCGGCGAATTCGCTCTCTTTCGCCCTCTCTCACCTCTCCACCTTTGCAGGCGGTTTCTGGTTTTCGAACGGTTTTTACTGTTTTTCATATGGTTTTTTTTACTGTTTTTCATGTGGTTTAACATGGTTTAATACGGTTTTTATGTTGATTCCGATGTAAACAATACATTTGAATCGCATGCATATCTTCAGAAAATTGGGCAGAACTATGGAAACTGGTCTTTGCAACAAGGGCACGAGCATCCCAAACTAATGCAATTTGTGGTTTCCCACGATGTGACCAATTTAATATCTTTACGTTTATCAACGTTTTCCATTGACTTTCCCTAGACTGTATTGTTTAATAATTTGAAAAAGTCTTTTAAAATTTTTTTATTTTTATTGTCATTTAATTTTTTTTTTTCTTTGAGAATGTACTGAGAAATGAATTTAAGTCTATATACTTTAAAAGTCTGGGAGACTGATTAAATTCCAAAATCTTATGAATTTCTTTTGATTTAATTTTACCATTTCTTAAACAATGATGAAGATTTCTATAATGGATGGGATACCTTGTTTTCGAGCATAGATCAGCAAGAAGCTTTTGAACTTAAGCCTCCGGAGTAGACTTTTCATTTGGCGGACAAACTGGCTGTTAATTGTGATACCTGTTGGATCATACGAGCTTAGTGATATAAGAAATATTATTATTGAGAAAATGGAGGAAAAAGAACAGAAAATTAAAACAATAACAAAAATTAATAATTTCAACTAAGGAACAAGCTATATATTTTAATAAAAGGAATACAATTGGTCAATTATTCGGGTTTAATAAAAAGATATTAAAGCCGAATTCTATTCACATCTCAGACCAGCCTGTGGTATTTTAAAAGTAAATACAATTCGGATAGAATGTAATATTGTAAGCGGATCGTATGTTAATGCAGAATCAAGCCATGTATTGCATGAGTTTGCTTTAAATGTCCCTCCAGGCTATAAAATGAATGAGAAGCCCCACAATCTTATTTATTTCCCAGTGAACACGAGAGAGATACACTCATTAATAATACGGATTGTTGATCAGGACGGTCATTTAGTTAATTTACGTAATGAAAGTGTTACACTTCGCTTACATTTAAGACATCAAAAATGATAATTTATAATAAAAATGTATGTTATCCTCCATCATCAAACACTTTGAGTTATACTACAGAAGAAAGAAGATCGTTAAGAGAACACTCACAACCGAGAACAAATTGTTTTTAAAGTCATTGGGCCTAAAAATAAGAGAACAATGACTAATTTGTTAACTGATCGAGAGAAACCCTATTCGGATGAGAGTATAATCAAAAAAGAATATCATAGCTACTCTCCCTATCTCCAATCATTTAAGAGCAATGATGATTAGAATCACAATCCAAAATCAGGACTTATATGTAGTCCCGAGAGAGAGTGCTTTATTAATCACGTACTGAAGGTGGTAAATTAAAAAACAGTTGTATGAGCTATATTTTTGATGAGGTTTGATATGAGTTGATTGGAATTGAAATTGATCGAACTAGGTTTGTTGGTACTTCAACCACCTTAAAAACTATATTTCCTTGAATAAGCCTGAAAGTCGCATGCTTGAGAATTCTGGTTGGTTAAATGGAAACGAAAAACAACTGGCAAATGATGGATATTTTAATTTCTCTATTCCTCTTAAAACCCTGCTTGGATTTTGTGAAGACTATAACAAAGTCTTACTAAATTGTAAACATGAACTAATTCTACTCATATCTAAAAATATTGATGATGTATATCATAGTAAAATTTAAAGTAATGAGTATAAATTAAATATATCTAATATTACATGGAAAGTACCACATATTACTCTCAGTGATGAGAAGAATTGCTAATGTTAAACATAACAAAAAAAATGGAATCTTACTCCTTGATTATTTTCATTAATTTACTTGAAAGATCCTAAAGGTTATAATGATACGGATTTGGATATATATCAGAAAATCTTATCAAAGACCTAATGCCCATAGAAAAAATCATCTGCCTAATGGTACCGTTTAAGGGAAATCCGTTCTAAAAAGTAAACGACGTTTCTATGAATCAATATCAACTAAGCGAATTACTGTTTCATTCAGGGATGATCCAAATGAGATGGTAGATAGACTTAAACTTTTAGTTGCCTCACAGGAAGTTGGTAACACTAATCATAATAATGAAATCGTTTCGATAATTGAAGAACTTCGTGAAGCAAACATTATTTATTAAATAAATGAATCTGTATTGTACAATAATTTATTAATAACAAAATGCCTCTTGACAAGTTGGTCACTTCTTCTCGACTAGCGAGGAAAAGAAAGATCAAGTATAAAAAAACAAATAATTAGTGCACTAGTTGATGTTGATCAGAATATTATTTTTTCAAACAAACGTCTCAAAAATGTAGGTGATCCCTTGGAAGATAATGATGCAGTTAATAAAGTCTTTTTAGAAAGAAAAGTAGAAGAAATGACGGAGACCTTTGAAAAAAATTTAAAAGAAAAATATCACTTGGATGAAAAAACAATAAGTGTATTATCATTTTCATTTCTTGATGCATTTAACAGTTATAAAATTGAGGTGGAAGAACTCTTGAAAACAATCGGAAAGTTCTTTAGAAGCGAAATGTAACTCGCAATTAGAGTTATTAAGAAGTTTATTTAATGATGAAGGACAAAATATAAAGTTAAATATCGACTCTATAATTGTCGACAATAAAATACATAAATAATGTGAGAGCGTGTGCTAAGAGTTATAATCTTAAAACCGTTATCAAGTTCGGTCATTACTCAAATGAGCGGAATAAAAAGAAAAGTAATTGCTACTTGGCGGAAGTGGATGTGGAAAATGGTCAAAGTATTGGTACTAAATACAAACTTATTTAAAATGTTCTTTAGTCAGCACTTTTCGAAAGCAGGCCTTGTTCTCGCTTATAAGAGATAGAAAAATTGAGGAAATATGAATATAATTAACTAAAATGTGAATCATGAGTAGGAGGAATTTAATAGAAGAATTACATGCGCCAGCACTTTAAAATTTTAAACGTCGAAGATTTATTATGAATGGAATCGATGATCATTGGCAAGCAGACTTAGTGGAAATGCAAAATTACTCATCATCAAATAAAGGTTATAGATTTCTATTGACAGTAATTGATACATTTTCTAAATATGCATGGGGAGAAGCGTTGAAAACAAAAACGGCTAAAGAAGTTAATCATGCATTCTCGAGTATTCTTAAGGAAAATCGAATTCCTAAGAATTTGCAGACTGATGATGGGAAAGAATTTTTTAATACACCCTTTAACAGTTTGTGTAAAACATGACATAAATCATTATCAACTTATAGTAGTCTCAAGGCATCAATCGTTGAACGTTTTAAACTAGAACACTGATAGGAGATGATGTGGAGAGAGTTTAGTCATAATGGAACATATTGCTGGATTCAAATTTATAAACTGTTGATAAATGAGTATAATAGAAAACGTCATAGAACAATTCAAATGGCCCCAATTGAAGTAAATTCATCAAATGAGAAAATGTGTTAAATACCGTCTACAATCATATACAAATCTTTAATGGAAGTAAATTTCGTGTTGGAGATTATGTGCATTAGTAAACATAAACACACATTTGACTACAGACATACTGGAAGACTATCAAGGTACAGTACTGAAAGATGGTTTCTATAATGAAGAGATGAGGAAAACAAGATTTCCACACACTTACTTGGTTGAAAAGATCTGGATTTCATGGTTCTCAAATGATCAGAACTCATGGATAAGCATCAGTGAAATTTTATAAAGAAAGACTATTGAAACCATAAAGTGTCACTTTTAAAATTAGAAAATCGGATAAGCAATGCATATTAATTTTAAATAATATGGTAATAAAATGAATTGATAGTGAGTCATGAAGAGCCTTCATAAGATTGAGGATATTTTTACTCGATTACTTATGTGGGAGCCCGCTGCTAACAATCAATTTGTAATAGATATAAAATTACATTATCCCTAAATGTTCAAAGATGGGAAAATATGATGTACAACTTTTAGATTTAGGTGCATCTTATGGACATGAAGCAGAAATTGACCTAACTCGTTTATGTTTTGAAATTTCAAGAAAGATGGGAAAAGAAATAGAAAAAGATGTAAACCGGTATAGACAAGTATTACAAAAGAAAGTGACACAAGTATAGGCTCTTTAAAAATAAAGTAAAATAATTCTTTAGTTGCATTTCGGCTTTTGAAGAATAAACAACATTATGGGTCTAATTACGAATTTTGGATTTAAAACAAATGTGAGAAAATTGATGATTTCCTCAAGGAGTTTGAGGATGTGCTTTTTCCTGAGCACGCTAAACTGTTGGAGGAATACCGAGAATATTTCTTAGAGTATGAAAACTATCGTCTTATTAAATCAAAATATGGAAAGCACTTGACGGTGTGCTCATGGTCCTCGAATGATGCAACAGAAGGAGTTGATACATGTGCTTGTCACTACTTTGTATCATATAAAAGAAAACTGGATCGTCTTATATTTCAATACACTAACCTAGCAAAGAGGATCAATAATATGGATATTAATAATAATAATACATTTTAATATATACATTTATCTTTAAAATTAAACTATAACAATAAGAATAAATAAATTATATTATGAAAACGTAAACAAAAAAATTCTTTTATTTAAACATAATAAACTCTATGAACCTAGGTATGAAGAAAGCAGGTATACAAAACACAGCAGGCTATTATTTCAAATTCTAGTGAAATCATCATAAGGAGGGTCACTCAAACAGGACGCATAGTAAAAAGAGGAGAGAACCGAAAACACACACACACAAAAGGTAGCAGCACGTGTCAAACGTACGTGCGAAGTACCTGCTTATCAACACTTCATGTCAATAATACTGTAATTATGATGTGGGAAAACATTTAGGTGGGAGGTGTCCTACTAGTTCTAACCAATGACAACGAAGGTGAGAAAAGAGAACCAAAAACACTTTTCGACTGATCAATGAACT